>JANPXK010000851.1:0-25603 GCA_024704745.1 Rosa lucieae
TTTACATCAAAAGCATTTGATGATTATTGCATATCTATTTGGATCGATGTAGAGCATCATGTACCCCATGTGCATACACAAAATGGTCTCGCAAAAGCCACCATCAAAAGGCTACAGATGGTGGCTAGGGCATCGGTTATGCGCACCAACCTGCCTATATCTGCATGGGGTTATGCAATATTGCACGCAGCTTTACTTATTCGTTTAAGACCCACAGCTAGCCAACCATTTTCTGCGTACAAGTTGGTAACTGGATATGAGCCTGACACTTCACACTTACGCATATTTGGTTGAGCAGTATATGTGCCTATTGCGCCCCCACAGAGCACCAAAATGGGTCCTCAGAGACGATTAAGTATTTATGTTGGATACGAATCCTCAACAATTATCCGCTATTTGGAACCCTTGACAGGCGATCTCTCTACCGCTAGATTTGCGGATTGTCACTTTGATGAGACAGTCTTCCGGTCATTAGGGGGAGATAGGAAAAAGGATTTTCCAAGGGAACGACAGGAATTGTCGTGGTTTGTCCCCACTCTGTCTCATCTTGATCCCCACACTTCATAAAGTGAAAGTGAAGTGAAAAGAATAATCGATCTTCAGAACGTAGCAGATTCGATGCCTGATGTGTTTACTGATATCGTAAAAGTGACGAGATCACATATACCAGCTGCAAATGTGCCTGCAAGGTTAGAAGTCCCCAACAAGGGGCACGGTGTCGCAGATAAAGGCACTGCAACCGCACTTAGTGGAGGTGTGGTTGAGGCCGTGGCTCCCCAAGGAAGAGGGGGAGGTCACTTGGTTCGATTGACACTCACTCAAGGAAGAAGAGGATGGGTAAGGCACAAACTAATCATCAATGTATAGAATCCCTCTCATGAGATTGTCTCTGATTATAGTTATGTCCATGAATCATTACTGGAGGACGCTCCGATGTTTGAAATGATTCTAGAGAACAAAGAAATCTCAAAGGATTACGAGAGTACGTATGAGCTGATAGAAAGATCTTCCATACACATTGATGATATATACTGTTGCTCAAGGAATCATAGAGCACGATGATATCGAACCACGCTCTGTTGAAAAATGTCAACAAAGAGCAGATTGGCTTAAATGGAAAGAATCAATAAAGGTAGAATTAGATTCTCTGACAAAGAGACAGGTATTTGGTCAGGTAGTGCTAACCCCACCAAGTGTAAAGCCTGTAGGACATAAATTAGTCTTTGTTAGAAAGCGTAATGAGAAGAATGAAGTCCTGAGGTACAAGGCTCGCCTTGTGGTGCAAGGTTTCTCACAACGTCCTGGAATTGACTACGAGGAGACATACTCTCCCGTAATGGACGTTATAACGTTCCGCTACTTAGTTAGCTTAGTAATTTCCGAAGGACTGGAAATGCAGCTCATGGATGTGGTTACTGCATATCTCTATGGGGATCTAGATTTAGAGATATATATGAAAAGTGCCTAATGGCCTTACATTATCCAAGTCAAGTGACTCTAAACCACAGAGTGCGTTTGCAATTAAGTTAAAACGCTCACTTTACAGATTGAAACAATCCAGACGGATGTGGTATACCCGTCTAAGTGACTACTTGATTAGGAAGGGATATAAGAACGATGAATTATGCCCCTGCGTATTCATAAAGAAAACAAGTTCCGGATTTGCAAATTGTAGTAGTATATGTCATAACTGGTACTCTTGATGAAATAAGAGAAACCGCGAGCTACTTGAAATCCGAATTTGAGATGAAGGATCTTGGGAAAAACTCGATTCTATCTAGGTCTTGAACTAGAACACCGAGTTTGTGGAATATTAATCCACCAGTCTGCATATGTCCAAAAGTCAGGCGATATAACATGGACAAAGCACATCCTGCTATCACTCCCATGATCGGTCGAAGTTTGGATGCAAGGAAAGATCCATTTCGTCCAAAGGAAGATGACGAACAAGTGTTGGGAGCTGAAATTCCCTATCTAAGTGCAATAGGCGCATTTTGTACTTAGTCCAATTTACTCGATTGCATTCTCAGTGAACTTTTAGCTAGATTTAGCTAGCAACCAAAGCCGTCACTGGAATGCTATCAAGAACATTTTCGATACCTAAAAGGAACCATTGACTTGGGACTGTTCTTGCTCCCTACAGAGAGACAAGAGGGACCGCAGATGGAACTGCAATCCCTAAAGGAAATGTTGATGGCGAAAACGCCACTCACTACACTAAAACGCCAAATGACGTTTTGGTCGGTTTTGCTGATGCTGGATACATATCTGACCCACATATCGTTCCCAAACTGGTTATGTATTTACCAATGGGAACACAGCGATATCTTGGAGATCAACCAAGCAAACCTTTGTGGCTACCTCCTCGAACCACTCAGAGATCATTGTTCTACATGAGGCGGTTCTTGAGTGTGTATGGTTAAGAACTATCATTGCACATATTCGAGGGACTAGTGGTTTGAGTTCTACCACTGAAGAGACTACTTGCATTTACGAACACAATGCAGCTTGCATCGAACAGATGAAGCTAGGTTATATTAAGGGTGATAACACAAAACACATATCGCCAAAGTTGTCCTACAATCAGCAACAACAGACTCTCCTCAAGATTCAAATGAATCAAGTAAGGTCTGAGGAGAATGTGGCAGATTTGTTCACCAAATCATTGCCTAAGGACACATTTGAGAAACATGTGACAAGCATAGGAATGCAAAGACTTTCCAAGCTCCCTAGATTAATGTAAGTATCAGGGGGAGGTGTAGACGTCAGGGGGAGTCTAACACACACATGTCATACTCAAATGTAAAAGGTGCGTTGTTCTCTTTTCCTTCGACCAAGGTGTATTTTTGTCCCATAGGGTTTTTATTGTTACTTGGCAAGGTTTTTAGTGAGGCAACAACTCATGCACCATTTCGTCTTTGACTTGGCACAAGGGGGAGTGTTAAAGGAAAAACATATTGTGTGCCTTCATCAAAGTGATTGACGGAGAGGGAATCAAGCAATTACCGATTAACACATCAATCAGCATGGATTACGAACCAATCAGTAGTTAATGTCATCATTGTAATTGTTCTTTCCATTGTAATTCTCTCCCTATATAAGGGGTTATGAAATGAAATGAGTAAACCAATTCCAATCCATTTTTACTTTTACACTCGAAAATATATAGCATTATATCACTCACTTGAGACTAACAGAGTGCACTAAAACTAGGGAAGTTTGTAATTAACAACCGCCATTCTCTACAAGCGAGATTTTCTCTCAAACCTAGCGGCTCCCCCAAACCCTATCTATCACGTCGACACCCTTTGCCGTCTCCACGTCCTTGCTATCCCAATGGCTTCAATTGACGATGTCACTGCTAGCTTTGCCGCCTCTCTGGCTCTCGTTGAGGGAGGTAACGCCCCGGATCTGGGGAAGATTGGAGGAGGTCCTATTCGTCGATCTTCTCAGTCTTTTCTTCTAGGGAAACCTCTCACCCGTAAACCTATTGACTCTAATACCTTCAAATCGCATCTCTTCTGGACATGGATGGTGGAGAAGTATTTTAGGATTCAAGAGAAGACCGACAATCGGTTTCTCTTCTCCTTTGATTCGGTCCGAGATCGGAACAAGGTACTCAGAGGTGGTGTGTGGTGTTTTGACAGAGCCCCCATCTGTCTGGAGGAGTATGATGGTATTCTTCCCATCGCTGGAGTTCCTATGAAGCATGTTCGGATGTCGGTTAGGGTTTCTGACATCCCTCCTCTCTACGAGGAACCCGACAATTTCATCCACATTGGAAACTTGCTGGGTGGTTATCTGGACTACGATAAGAGAGAGTTTCGAAAAGGTATTGTTCGAATTATCTTCTCCCATGACATCTCTAAACCAGTTATTCTTGAGCGAAGGGTTTTCTTGGCCCCTGGTATTGAGCCTATTTTGCAGTTCCAGTTTGAACATCTTAAAGGGAGATGTCCTCAGTGTGGATTGATTACACATTCTGGGGCTAAATGTGAGGAGCCAAATACGGTTGTTTCTGCTCCTAGGGTTTTGAAGTTTGGTGGTGGCCCCTCAACCTCTGGTGGCGCCTTCTCTTTCTCTGCTCATACTACTCGAGATTTACCTAAGCCATCTTCTTCACTGTTGAAAAAGAAGAAGCCAGTTGTTCGTCAGCTAGAGCGATCATCTTCTGAAATTGCTTCTCAGGATACCATGCACATCACGGTGGAGATGGAAGGTATGGCTCAAGAGGTTTCGGAGGCGAACAAGGTTAGTGGGTTGTCCTCGGTGGAACCTTCTGACCCAAGTTCTCAAGATCTAGCTATTACTCCTGCCATGACTGGTCAGAAGCAAACTTTGATTTACAAGAAAAGAGGTCGAGAAGAGGTATTTGTTCCTTCCCCTAAGAAATTCAAAACTATTTTGGGTGGTAAGCTTCTCACTCTCCATGCAGAAGCTCTTGGTTTGACTGAAGTTGAGGATGATGTCGCCTGGTGACATTGAAGAAGAGGTTGGAAAGACCGCTGGGAAGCAAGAACGAGGGTCCCAGGTCTCAAACAAAGGTTGGTTTGACCCCTTTGCATCTTACCTATCCTTCTACTACTACTTCTCAGGAGGTTGGCCCAAAAGCTAAGGGCAAGGGGAAACTCTAGGTTTCATGTTTTTGTGCCTACCTTTGATTTAGAGTCTGATACTATGTAAGTTAGCTTCTCTACTTGTACACCAATTGAGGTCTCTAGGCGAGTAGAGTTGCTAAAGCAAGAGCTTAGATAGTCTTGGGTTTTTTCTCATTTGGTTAGGCACTCTAATAAGTGTGCGTATTTTACAATGAGGGTAACTTGTCATTTGTTTGGCGGTTTGTGTCATCTAGTACGGTTGGTATGAAACAACATGTGATGTATGTGCCTTCTAGCCATGGATAAATTAATAAAGTTATCTATTTCTCAAAAAAAAAAAAAAAAAAAAACAGAGTGCACTAAAACTATGTATTAGATTATGTCATAGTTATAGGCTCCATTTAAATAAGTGAGCGACAAGTTCGAATATAATTGGTCTATCCCGATATACCACCGGTCTTCACCACGAATCCTTGTTCTATCCATTGCAAGGCAGTGGGAGGGTATATGATGGCCTTCTTGGCCTGAATTTTATCAATGAAATGATCATTTATTAAAAAAATAATAATAATAAAAAATAAAAAAAAGACAGAATGTGTTTAAGGAAAAAGAGATTCGAGAGAAATTGTAGAGAGAATTGTGTCATATTATTGAGAATAGGAGCCCTATATATAGGGATTACAAAGTACTAGTTCTAATATTACAAGGAATACCAATCCGTGTAGGATTGGGAAATCTAGAACCTTCTCTCCTATTGCTACTCCTAGTTTGATAAGGCACACTAAATCGATATTCCTTCAACACTCCCCCTTGTGCCGCTCAAACTTGGTGGTAACGCTTCATCCGTTGCCTCGTTAAAAACCTTGCCAGGTAACAAAAACCCTGTGGGACAAAAATAACCCTGGTCGAAGGACAAAAAGAGCACAACACGTCCTTCACTCTTCGAGATCGAACATGTAGACATCATAACTCCCCCTGATGTCGATATCTCCCCCTGATTGCTACAATCGTGGGAGTTCAGATAACTTTCTCAATCCGATGCTCCTTACATGTTTCTCGAAGGTGGATTTACGTAACGACTTAGTGAATAAGTCCGCTACATTATCCCCTGATAGGATTTGATTCACTTCAATATTTAGAAGTGCTTGTTGTTGCTGATTATAAAGAATTTAGGCGATATATGCTTGGTTGTTGTCGCCCTTGATGAAAACCTAACTTCATTTGTTCAATACAAGCTGCATTATCCTCATAAATGCATGTAGGTTCATCAGTGGTAGACTTCAAACCACAACTTCCTTGAATATGTCTAATTTAGACCTTAGCCATATGCATTCACGCACGGCTTCATGTAGAGCAATAATCTCTGCATGATTTGAGGAAGTAGCAACAAGGGTTTGCTTTGTAGACCTCCAAGATATCGCATTGCTTCCATGGTAAAGACATAACCCGTTTGGGAGCGACCTTTTTGAGGGTCATAGAGGTACCCTGCATCAGCATAACCCATCAAACCATCATTGTCATTTTGATGGAGGGGGATAGGGTGAGGCCGGCCACCCTTGGTGGTGGTGGCGGCAACATGGCCGGCCAATTTATCATGGTGGACGGTGGCTCCATGCCTAATGGGGTCCGATCCCATTCTTCCGTCATTCCTCTTCTCTCTGTAGGGATAACACATCAATCGTACCTCTTAAGTATCGAAAGATTGTCTTTACACCAAACCAATGGCGACGTGTTGGCGCAGAGCTATGTCTAGCTAACAAGTTCACTGCGAATGAGATGTCTGGTCTTGTGCATTGAGCTAAGTACAATAATGCGCCTATTGCACTTAAATAGGGCACTTCTGCCTCTAATAGCTCTTCGTCCTCATCCTTTGGACGAAACGGATCTTTTCCTGGTTCAAGACTACGACCGATCATGGGAGTACTCACAGGCTTTGCTTATCTTCATTGAAGCGCCTTAAGATTTTCTGAGTATATGCAGACTGATGGATCAAAATGCCATCACTACGGTGCTCGAGTTCTAAACCGAGACAAAACCGTGTTTTCCCAAGATCTTTCATCTCAAATTCGGATTTCAAGTATTTAGCAGTTTCCTTCAACTCATCTAGAGTTCCAATTAGGTTCATGTCATCGACATAAACTGCTACGATTGCAAATCCGGAACTTGTTCTTTTAATGAACACGCATGGGCATATTTCATTATTAATATATCCCTTTCCAATCAAGTAGTCACTTAGACGGTTATACCACATCTGTCCGGATTGTTTTAATCCATATAGTGAGCGTTTTAATCTTATTGAAAACGCGCTCCGTGGTTTAGAGCCACTTGATTTGGGTAATTGAAGTCCATCTGGAACCTTCATATATATCTCTGAATCTAGATCCCCATAGAGATATGCTGTAACCACATCCATAAGCTGCATGTCAAGTTTTTCGGAAACTACCAAACTGACAAGGTAGCGGAACGTTTTAACGTCCATTACGGGAGAGTATGTCTCCTCGTAGTCGATTCCAGGGCGTTGTGAGAAACCTTGCGCCACGAGGCGAGCTTTATATCTAACCACCTCATTTTTCTCATTACGCTTTCTAACAAAGACTCATTTATGGCCAACAGGTTTTACATTTGGGGGTGTCTGCGTTATAGGCCAAATACCTGTCTCTTTGCTAGTGAATCCAATTCAGCCTGGATCGCATCTTTCCATTTAGGCCAATCCGCTCTTCTTTGACATTCTTCGACAGAGCGAGGTTCGATATCATCATATTCTATGATTCCTTTTGCAACATGATATGCAAATGCATCATCAATTGCCATAGAATTTCTATCCATCATCTCATGTACACTAGTGTAATTCATGGAGATCTCTCTATTCTCTGGAGTTGGTTCTGACATTGGAGCGTCCCCCAATGATGTCTCTTACATAACCATAATCCGGAATGTTCTCATGAGATGGATTATTTACATCGATGATTAATGGATTATTTTGTGCCAAACTCGCTTTCTTTCTTGGGCGAGAATCCATCGAACCTATTGGCCTCCCGCGCTTCCTGGTAGGAGCCGTGGGCCTAGCCACAACCACTGTGGACGTTGGCGCCATGCTCAAGTGCCCTTGAGGTGGCGTCATGTCCTCTAATTTTAGGGACATCAATCCTTGCAGGCCATTTGCAGCAGGTATGTGTGATCTCGTCACTTTAGCGATATCAGAAAACGCATCAGGCATCGATTCTGCTACATTTGAAGATCGAGAATTCTCTGCACTTCAATTTCGGACTGTGCGGTTCGGGGATCAAGATGAGACAGAGTGGGGACAGACCACGACAATTCCTGTCGTTCCTGTTGAACATTCATGTTCTTATCTCCCCCTAACGACGGGAAGACTGTCTCATCGAAGTGACAATCCGCAAATCTTGCGGTAAAGAGATCGCCTGTCAAGGGTTCTAAATAGCGGACAATGGTTGGAGAATCATATCCAACATAAATGCCTAATCGTCGTTGAGGACCCATTTTGGTGCGCTGTGGCGGCGCAATAGGCACATATACTGCACACCCAAATATGCGTAAGTGTGAGACATTAGGCTCATACCCAGTCACCATCTGGGACGCAGAAAAGGGTTGAGTGGCAGTGGGCCTCAGACGAATAAGCACAGCTGCATGCAAAATTGCATAGCCCCAAGCAGAAATAGGGAGATTGGTGCGCATTACCAATGCCCTAGCGACCATTTGTAGTCGTTTAATGGCGGCTTCTGCGAGACCATTTTGGGTGTGAACATGAGGAACTGGATGTTCAACCTCAATCCCAATGGACATGCAATAATCATCAAAAGTTTTTTATGTAAACTCCCCAGCATTGTCTAATCTTATAGACCTAATAGGATGATCAGGGTGGTGAGCCCTCAACTTAATAATCTGTCTAGGAGTTTAGCAAATGCAGCTGTTCCTAGTGGACAATAGCATGACATGTGACCAGCGCGTCGATGCATCAACCAACACCATAAAATATCTAAATGGTCCGCATGGTGGTTGAATAGGTCCACAAATATCACCTTGGATTCTTTGCAAGAATGGTATATTTTCTTTAGTGTCCTTTGCATAGGATGGTCTCGATCCTAATTTTGCTAAAGAGCAGGCTTTGCAGAACGAATGATGGGCTTTAGAAACAACCAATGAGGATTTTGGTTGAGCCACGAAGTCACAATTGACTTTAGAAGTACAATTTGGAGATGAAGGAGCCTTGGTGGCGTCAATGCCACCCTGATGCTGCAGGGGGATGGCGGCGCCAGCCAAGGGTGGCTGGATATGGGGGTGAACGGCGCCGTGAGGCGCAGGGACTCCTTCGGTGTCCAAAAACCGACTTTTACTTCTTTTCGTTCTGAAAAATGGATGTCCGTGTGAAGTCTTTAATATACGGATCATCATATCACGACCTGGATGTCCCAAACGGTCGTGCCAAAGCCTATATGTGTCAGAATCCCATAAATCATCTCTCATAACATGATTGGATTCAATTATGCGAATAGTGGTTGCATACAACCCACTAGATCGACACATAAGTTTCTCTAAGACTTTTTATTTCCGTAGTCATTAGAGGTGATGCAAAGGAACTCATGTCCATTCTCACAATGCGTTTCCGCATGAAAACCATTGGCTCTTATATCGATACTTTATTAATAATAGCCAATGATTACATCAAAGTTTCGTGACCATAATCTAATCCAAAGTAAAATCAAACATTAGACAAATTGTAGTCACTCAATTCGTCGGTAATTCCAATTAAATATGACCAGGGAAGTAGAGAGAGATGTCGGTGGAGCGAAGCTCTCTTAAGTACCACTAATCTCAATTACTTTCCTAGACATCATACTTAATTGAGTACGCCTAGAGGAAAAGAGATAATCCAATAAGTCATTTTATTGATTAAGGCATAATTGCCATTACATAATTCTTGGAAATTAAAAGACTATTCTAAATAAAAATCTGCGGCATTCTATTTTCATCGCCAGATTTAAAGTCTTTTATAGCTCGATATCTTGATTACCATTGATCAGGTACTCCATAAAATACCATGAAGAGGATGCTCTCTTGATTGAGATGTATTGACACAATACACAATACATATGGTCCCTAGGACCAATGGCGTTGGAATAGTGCAACCATGGCCAAAAGTGGCGCCATGGTGTCCAACCCTATACCCTCAATGTCATGACTCCTATGGTCATGTTAGAGTCTTCTCAATCAATTTGTTCTTTTGTGTTTTTCACAATCATGCATCAATTAATATGATGTAGAGAGCCTCCGAACAATATTTCATAACTCTTTCAAAGTTTAGAGAAGCGGATATTATTCCATTATGCTTCTAAGTCCGGAAAATTGTGAATGTTACTAAAACGTTCACGAGGCGCAACCCAAAGGTTGTTAGTGTTATCCTCATTCATGTACTCAAACTGGAGGGCCATCTTCATGTGGCGCTTCATAAGGGTAAATGCCCTGGAATTATCTATCTCAGTTTGTGGGCCTTGAGTGGTTCTTTTAGAACAAGACTCCTGGATTTTAGGCAATAAAGTAAGGGCAATTAGGTGGAGCTCAACATTTTGAGTCCACATGAAAATTCCATGCCCGTAGAATCCAATGGAGTAAAATTGAGCTCGTTCAAGTCTTACATCCTAAAAAGGAAAGCAAGAACGTATTAGTTTCGGAGTCAATGCTTCCACGAAAACTAATATGAGATTTCTGAGCAGTAATGCTACCAAGAAATCGATTTCCAAGAAATTTGGATTAGACCGAAACAATGATGTTTGAATGGTCAAAATAGATGCTCACGAACGCTCTTAGTCCGTAGCTTACGAACGCTCTTAGTTCGTTAAATCGATGCTTACGGACGCTCTTAGTCCGAAGTCTTACGAACGCTCTTAGTTCGTTAATTGCGTGAATCCCCACGATTCCGCTTTCTCAAGAATCGAACCCACGTTATAAGAAAGGTGGGATGTAGAAGAAGGGAGGTTGCAAGTCCCCGAAGAAAAGAAGGAGGAAATTAAATTTCAAAAGCGGCAACTTTAACTTAAAACTTACTTGATGAAATTCGGAACAGATTCTCTTCTGAACAGCTTGTACTTCGATTGGTGTACAGATCTCAATATAACTCCGATAAGGCTGAAATTCGGAGGTTAGATGGAAGAGACAGAGACGAACAACTTTGATGAAGAAAGTTTTTCGATCTGAGCTTCCTAACTAGACGTTTCGAGGCTTGCAAGAAGACGGATGTGCACAGGAACGGGAAAAAGATGCAGTGGGTGTGCGTTGGCTTGTTTGCGCAGCAGGGATGCTTCGGTGGCAGCAGGCTGGAACTCAGGGCTGCAGGGAGGGGGCAGCAGGGGCTGCTGTGCAAGGTTGCAAGCGCAAGGGTGCGCGGGCTGCAGCGAAGGCTCGGCTAGCTCGGGCTAGGGGATGCTTTGTGAATGAGTTTTGGTTTTCTGTTTTGTGGTTAGAGTCGTGCTGATAACATGTTTAAGGAAAAAGAGATTCGAGAGAAATTGTAGAGAGAATTGTGTCATATTATTGAGAATAGGAGCCCTATATATTACAAAGTACTAGTTCTAATATTACAAGGAATACCAATCCGTGTAGGATTGGGAAATCTAGAACCTTCTCTCCTATTGCTACTCCTAGTTTGATAAGGCACACTAAATCGATATTCCTTCAACAGAATGCACTAAAACCCAGCAAAAAAAAAAAACAGATTAAATGCCTAGAGTTAAAAATAAAAAATAAATAAAAAGCCAGACAACCAATGAGTTAAACAAGAATTGAAATTGAAGAACAAACCCAGCCTTGTTCATGTTGATTGATGGAGATCGAGTTGACCGTCATATGAGTCCACATTAAATGGTGCCTCTGCCTCTAACCATCAACCGCCATCCTTCGAAATCGAATTTGGCAAAATGCTTCTTCCTCTTCTATGACAATGTAGAAAGGTAGGTCAGTGTAAAACTATCACAACAGATAGATAATATTTGTGGCATATATATGGAATATTAATACCTGGAATCCAACTATTAATCATCCCCATTATGCATGATCATACTGTACTTCCAAGGCCTCAATTGGTATTGTTGATTATTAATGATACACAACAGCTTGCTGCACCTTGTACGAGACCAAAATCACAAGGCAGATTAAGAGTTATGTGGCATGGAATATTAATAGGGGAGTGCTATATACACACTCACTTGAGTGTGTGTGAGCCACACTCAGACAAGTGTCAGCTTCTCATTACTTCTACTATTTAATTACACAATAACAATTAATGCTACTTTGAATTTATTGTTTCCATCTCTACCCCTAACCATTTTTCTCCCTCGCCATTTTTTACTTTCCTCCACTATCTATTTCTAGATAGAATACTGAATAGCTAGAAACCATTTAATCAAAACCCATGTGATTGTGAATATGCTTATAACAAAAAATGGGTACCACTTAAGCTTATTACAAGCATTATAAAACACAATATAATCAAAACAAACGAGTCTCTCCCATTCTTGACTTATTCAACTACAATGGTGCTGCATTTATTAGTAATAGCAGTTAGGGAGTTTTATTTTTATTTTTATGACAGCTAGGTAGTTTAATCAAGAACTAACATTTAGCAAACTTGGTTGGTAAGGTACTATAAGATCCTTTTTTTTGTTCTTCAACCTTAAGATCAACAAAAAAATAAGATCATTATTTGCATTAACGTTTTGCAAAATTATATCAGAAAAAAACTACTATTCAACCAAATTTTTACTATCTGAGAAAGAAACAAGGATAATTGGACAATATAATGATAGCAGTCAATTACTGATTTCCTACAATCACGTCAAATAAAAGAGGAAATCAGGTATATAAGAGTAAGAACTATCTCACAATAAGTACCGATTTAATTAGGGACAATCATGAGTAATATCAGTACCAACTATCAACACAAAAATCGCATAAATTGATTAAGAACTTACCTCAATGTAAAAGGCAACCCACAAAAGTAACTAATAGTTTGGAAATTGCATCTCAGAAGCTTGTTTTGTTTTCCTTTCTAAATCAGGGATCTCAAAATTTTACTTTGAGGTAATTAAGCCCTCTAGCGGGAAAATTGAAGCTTTAATTGGTTTGTGGCGGGAAAAGGAAAGTAGAAGAAACAGGGTCTCTAATCTCTAGTTTTCCAAAACAGGGGTAGAGATGGAAAAAAATAAATTCAAAGTTGTATTAATTATTATTGTGTAATTAATAGTGAAATTATGAGAAGCTGACACTTGTCTGAGTGTGGCTCACACACACTCAAGTGAGTGTGTAATAGCACTCCCCATATAATATACTTGGATCCCAACTATTAATGATCATAGTGTACGTACTACTTCAAGGCCTCGCTTGGATTTGGTTGACGAGATACACATTGTGCGTGACCAAAATCACAAGCAGGTAATTCCAAAGCACCTCAGAAATGCTAACATTGCTCTGCCTATACTTGTTTGGCTTGCCAAGTCTTCAAATCTTTTTGTTGGAAGATGAGGTTCCTGTTCCCCATTATGATGATCATCGTGTACTTCCCCAGAATTGCTGTCATCTAATCTAATGATGCTACAGCTGCCCCTTCTGAGTCCATAGCCACCTGATCAGAAATGCTCTGCCTATATCTTTCGCGTGCCAAGTCTTCACCACTTTCATGATCCTGATCCTCTTTCATATTAGGCAGGTGGACCCCGAAACTTTTTAGGAGCAACCCTTTGCCTAATGAGAGATATCTCGAGAAAATCACTCGAACCACATTATCCACCACCTGTAGCTCCTTGAAATCAATACATGTCAGACACACAAATACATGATCATGACCTGATGACTCTGGTGATTCAAAATAGTCGCCACTCACGCCATTATAGTCATCATACTTTACTTTATCAATCACAACAGTCACAGCAGTCCCACAAGAATCACCACAAAAATCTTGGGTAAATTCAAAAACAAGACAAAGAACCAATCCTATTCTCTCACACTTCAAATTCCTAGGGATTTTTATCAAAATTTCACATATATCATCATTAGTTTTACGACCAGAAAGCACACTTGTGTCCACCTCACCCCTATCAAACCACTTTGGAACTTCAATTCCCGGGAGACTTGGAAGTATAAGTTTCCAGCACTTCACATACCCATCTAAGCGGTCATACACCACCTGCAAGATATATATGGTTGTGTTAACTTAGTAGTCAAAATTGTTAAAAAAAAAAAAATGATACATGTGTGTGTTTGGAGAGAGAGAGATGGAAAACCTGATTCAGTAATGCTTTTGCCATCTTCGACACCATGTCCATGCCAAGGTTATCCATCAGTCTATTGCAATTAGACAAGTTCATCCTTTGAAGAAGTCCCGGAGTGTCTTTCTGTTCCAGTATATTTGACAAATTTGAAAATCTTTCCAAGGATACGCAATCATCCAGATTTATATATACTATATTTGGTGGAAGTTGTGAAATGTCTCGAAGCCTCTTGCAACCACTTAAATCAAGAAATTTCAACTGATGAAATTTGCTGATGCAAGCTGGGAGACTATCAAAACTGCTTCCTGATAGATTAAGTCTCTGTAATGTGGACAAACAGTCGAGATTCGTTAGGAAATCAGAGACCACTGATAATTTGCATCCTTCAAAATATAGAATCGATAGCTGGGGAAACAATAATAAATCAAGATGATCATGCCCATTGTTTGAATTAGCTGGAACCATCAAAGGAGGAGATTCTGAACTAGATGATACCAAAGCTCTCACCCTACTTGGAAATGTAACCAGTTTTGGGCACCAAGAGAGGTCTAGAGATTGTAGACGTTGCATCCCTCCGTAAACACTCTGCGGCACATTTGTAAGGTTTGCACATCCTTTTAGTTCTAAATATCGAAGACCAATGAGATTTCCAATTGACAAGGGCAATTCTTCAATGAGAGTTTCAGAAGCATCCAACATCCACAAGGAAGTGAGAAAACCAATTGATGAAGGCAGTTGTTTAACAGGAGTTTTTGACAGATGCAATTCCTCCAAGGAAGTGAGATTCCCAATTGATGAAGGCAGTTCTTCGACGAGAGTTTCAGACACGTTCAATTTCTGTAAGGAAGTGAGATCCCCAATTGATGAAGGCAGTTCTTCAATGAGAGTTTCAGAAGCGTCAATTCCACCAAGGAAGTGAGATCCCCAATTGATGATGGCAATCTTTTAATGGGAGTTTTAGACAGCTCCATTCTTAGCAAGTGAGATTTTCCAATAGATGAAGGCAATTCCTCAATGAGAGTTTGAGACGCGTCCAATCCCACCAAGGAAGTGAGACATCCAATCCATGAAGGCAATTCTTTAAGGGGAGTTCTGGATAACTCCAAATGTCTTAAAGAAGTAGATTTTCAAACGTTGAAGGAAGTCGTTTGATTGGAGTTCCACCATTTTCCAAAACCTCCAAGGAAGTGAAGTGCAACACCCAATCCATGAATGCAGTTCTTTTATGCCACTTCGACTTAGAGTCAAATGTGTAATGGACTCCATCTTGTGCACAACTTTTATGAAATTCTCAAGCCTTTCACAATCGGGAACCGCAAGGGTTCCTCATGGATTTCCAACTAACTTCCTTTGGAAAAGTCTCAAGCCTAAAGCAGCTCCGAAGACTCAAATAATTAAGTTTATCGAGGAATCCAACAGAAGGATGCACTTCAACTAAATTTTCACAGCCATCTAGATTCAAACGCTGTAAGTTTGGGCTTCTTGATAAGTCTGACACTTTTTTTAGGTATTGACAACCACTTAGATTTATTGATGTCAGATTTATCAGACGCTGTGAGCAAAGAAGAAAAATATTATATAAAAAAAAAAAAATTGGAAGGAAGGAAGGAACAGATGATAAGCTAGAGTTATACATGAGTATCCACACGACATACCTTGTATCCATCCCCAAAAACTGTCATGCGACTCCCAGGCATATTGAGTAGAGTAAGTTCTCTTGGAATTAAATTGGATGGCAAAAATTGTAAGCGACAGTCAGGCCAATCAATTACCCTCAAGCTATGAGGCAAATTATCAACAACTCCAGAATAGTGTCCAGCACAGTATATGAAAAGTCTAAGATTTCGCATGTTGGCAAAAGTGGTACCACCAAAGCATATCACATCTGAATCTTCGGGCAGTTGTACCTTGATGCCTATAACATTGGTTGTTCCCTAGTATGAAAATGCAAAAGTATTAACCAACCAAGCTCTTTCTCATATAATTAAATTTCATATTCTACTTAGTTTTAAGAATTTAACCAAAACAATAAAAGTTGAGATGAATTAGGATATGCACTTACAATATTCTCTGTTAGAACATGGTAAACTTCTTCATGAAACCACAACCTACTACGCTTTCCAGGGTCGTTGGGCGACTCTTTGTGAACTATATCTCTACCCATTTCTTCTAGCAAGTCATGCATCCAAATGCAATCCCTGGATGTATTGATGAGGGCCTTGTCTAAGAGGACGTTGATACCATACCTAGCAGGTTTGCGGCGATAAGCTTCAAGTGTTTGTATCACATGGTATGTATATTCACCTTTGAAGAAACATGCAATGTCAAGAAAAATTTCCTTCACAGTGTCGTCTAATCCATCGTAACTTATTTGGAGAACTTCTCTAATGTTTGGGCTTTTGAAACCCTCTAATGCAGCTTCCCATAGCTCTACATTTTCATTGCATAGAGAAGAACCTAAAACAGTCAAAGCTAATGGAAGGCCTTGGGCATAGCGTATTGCACGTTCTGTGAGTTCTGCATAATCATCCAAAGGTCGACTTCTTTTAAAGGCATTCATACTAAAAAGCTTGAGAGCTTCATGATGATCCAATTCCTGGACCTCATATATTAAATCAACACTATGACGTCTCAGCAATTGCTTATCCCTTGTTGTTATGATGATTCTACTACCTATACCAAACCAACTACAGTCACCAGCTAAGTTATTTAACTGATCAATATCATTCACATCATCAAGCACTAAGAGAACACTTTTGTATTGCAACATTTCCCGGATCATAGTGATTCCTCTAGCTACATTGGCCACCGTTAATTTTTTTCCCTTTAGAATCTCACGTAGAAGTGTCTTTTGTAGTTTGACAAAGCCTCTGGCACCCACAGAATTTTTAACATTGTCCAAAAAGCAACTCCCATCAAATTTAAGTGCAATTGAGTTATAGACAGCTCTGGCAATTGTTGTCTTACCTATGCCACCGGCCCCCCATATCCCTACCATACGAACATCTTTTCCCTCCACACGTAAAAGCTTATGGATCTCTTGCACACGAGGTTCTATTCCTACTGGGTACTTGGCCACATCCAAATATGTACTGTTTATGACTTGCTCTGAAATCTCTGCAACGATTTTATGAATAACACTGGATTCAGAACAATGCCTGGAAGATTTAGAATAAACAACATTTAATCGAGATCATACAAAAACACATTCACATTTACAGTCACAAATAAATAAAATAAAATATATATTACATTGTAGAAGTTCAATTACTGTAAATACAGTTTACCACCGAGTTGAATATCTAATTTGAAATTAATTGTATACTTCATTGATAATAGTACTATCATTTGTATAACTCATTTTTTGTCTAAACAATATAGAAATTCAAAAGAAGAGACTGGAGCTGAAAAGGAAATTTAAAGCTAGTGGATAGAAAATTACTCTGAGAGAGTCCACCCTGACAAATTTGCCGCTTCTTTAAGAGCTGCCTTCCATATCTGGACCTTCGCCTTGAATTTGCATTCATGATTAGCAAGTGCTTCTCCAAAGCTACCTCTGTGATTTCGTATATCCGAGGGATCGACTTTGTAGAAAACTGGTCGAACCAATTGTTGATTTAATTTCCTGCACTGAAGGATCTTGACAAGTTCATCCAAGCACCACTTGGAGGATGCATAGTCTTTAGAGAACACAATGACAGAAATCTTCGACTGCTCAATGGCTTGGAGAAGTTCTGTTGCTATTTCTTCTCCTCGTCTGAGCTGATCATCCATGAAGGTGTTGATTCCCTTCTGACGCAAAGCGCTGTATAGATGGCCTGTGAAATTGTTGCGTGTATCCTCACCTCTAAAACTCAGAAAGACATGGTATGTCCATGGATGAGAGGCTTCTTCAATGATCACCATCGAAAGCTATGAGATAACAAGAAAGACTGAAAGAGTCTCTGGAGTTTGGAGAAGAAAGAGGCACAGTAGATTGGTTTCTCAAGAGGCAGAGATTAAGCAAAGATGCTGAGGAGGAAATTTCCTTATTATGTTTCCCACGATCATAATTGATGTCCACACATATGTAAAGTAGAAACGCAAATGAGCCCACACTATCCACTCCCCAGTCTCCACGCAAATGATGTCGCACTAGTTTTGACCAATTGGTGTAATAAAAAGAAGATACATATTAATAAACTTGAGTATAAAAGGGCAATTAGATCATATTTAGACATCGTGCAAAAGTGAGTAATTAGAATTTCTTAGTTCATGCAAGAATCCTAATTCAATCAAATTTTCAAGTTCCTAAATAACGTTTGATCTAGAGGCAAGACATAGGTTTCAACAAATTAGTTGTTAGTTAAGGTTTCAAATTAGTCATCTCTGCCCTTTTTGACAAAAAAAAAGAAAAAAAGAAAAACAATACATGAAGATTTCAACCCACATATAATACCACATCATTTCAAATTGTAAAGTAATATTACGTACAGGACTTTCATTCCAACAATATGCTGCATTCCCACTGAACAAGAGAGAATCAGTTACCAAATAAGTTGACAAGCTAATATGAGTATCAGTGCTGTATCAAAGCAAAAGTCTTCAGAACCCAATGATCCCAATCATACCAACCACTACAGAAGATGACAAGGTTTGCAAGACCTTTTGTCTCAGGTGTATCTTATCTGTTCTCATCCTTATATTACAGAGGCTAATTAGTAAATAATTTATAGTGATAATTAACGACAATACAACATTACCATCAGATTCAAGACTACAGAAATTAAATGATTGAGAACAAGCAGCTTCAAGACTACAGCATATATAAAATTACAAATGACTTGACTGCTAATAGAAAACGAACAGGATGACAAGGAAACCCACCTAAACCTGGTCAATACCTGAAATAAATGACTTGACTGCTAATAGAAAACGAACAGGATGACAAGGAAACCCACATAAACCTGGTCAATACCTGAAATCTGATCTCTAAATTATAAAGCTCCCGAAGAAACAAGCATAAGCTCCGATATATCTTTGGCTCTTTCCTATCGACTGAAAGATTGAGAAACCATAGAATTATTATCAAATCAAATGTCAGAATAAATGGCACGCGTGCTTACACCAATATTTGAAGTTGAACATATTTATACTCAATATTCAGTCAACAAGCCTAGTCAGTGTAATTGTTGAAGTAAAGAAAACAATGCCAACATGTATAGTTCAATATAGGCAGGAGTTTCCCTCTAATCAGGAAAACAAAAGAACAAAACAAAACAAAAATGCCGGCCAAGTCACCTGATCTCTTAGGGCAGTGTTGCAATAAAATGCAAAAACAATCATATATTGCTCAAACTATGTTCACCACCAAGGGATAAAAACTTATTCTACAGATACAAATGCCTTGCAGGATGAAAACCTCTCAAAGTTTTCTGCATTTCCAGATCATGCCTTGGTGATTCATCAATTTCTTGATGAAGGTTTCATAGAAAACCATATCAAGGACATAACCCTTAACTATCAGCAAGATAAAAACCTCATTTGCCTTATCCACTTTATCATTCAGACAATATTTATCAATCAGCATACTGTAAGTTGTGCTCAACTCCATACTGCATACAATATTGAATTGTTGCCTCAAATGCTTTGGGAGCCTCACCTGTCATCCTTCTTTTGAAGAGAGTATCCAAAGCATTGTCAAAGTTATGGCGTCAAATAAAATTCCATTACCTACCATTTCATCAAACAACCCTGGGGTTTGTCCACATTGACCTATGTGGCACATACCATAAACTAAAGGACTAAGCAACAGTAAGTAATAGTGCAAGGATCAAGCTTTACCTCTATCAATCATTTCTTCCACAAAACTAATTGTCTCTGCTGCTTCCCTTCCTTGCATAAAGCATCCAAATGACCAATGAATGTAACAATATCAAGAAAGACTCCGCCACCAATCACGTTTTCAGATAACGGCGCAGCTTCTTCCCATTGTTAAAACCATGTGGCAGAAGTTAGGGAAGTAATAGTGACAACATCAGGCATTATGACAACAACAGCAAGTGTGTCTTGAGTACTTTCTAGAATACAAATAACACACACACACACACAGCAAGTGTTAAAACTTGCATGAGAAAGAAGTTAGGGAAGTAATAGTGACAACATCAGGCATTATGGCAACAACAGCAAGTGCTTCTTGAATACCCCACAAACACACACACACACACACAAGTTTGTTCTAGAACTTGCAGACTTCCAAAACTGGCAGCCCAGTTGTCTGCATGTCTGTTGCTTACGGGTATGTATAACATTGTCTATAATTAAGCAGAACCCATACCTTCCGAGTCTGACGTTGGATCCCTTCTTTTCATATTGGATAAATTTCCCTCTGCATGTGTGACTCACAAAAAGAACTCCAACATTCTACTTCTATTTATAAATCAAAACAGAATCTGTTGTCATCCTTCTTTCACCATTTCTTGTAAAGAGGAAAGAGCTAATCTTCCTCATGACGAACACGCTCTAAGGTCCCCATTGGTGACTAGGACTGATTGGATATGTAAACACATTAGATTTAACATGTATTAAAGGATGAAATGAAGGTTGACTTCCAACTCTTCTCCAATTTTAAGGAAGAAGATGGATAAGTTATAAGGAGTTGATATCCCATCTTGTGCAGATTGGAAACCATAGGTGTCCTTCATTTAACCATCATCTTCTTTCTTCAACTTGCAGAAAAGTTAGAATTAGCCTCCATATCTTCCTTCACTGTAATCAGTTAGCAAATCCAATCCAATCGTATGCACCAAAAAGGTCTAAGATATCAGAACTGATGTCAAGCGCAAGCCCAGAAAATTGTGGTGGTCAGATTCTAATGATCCCATAACCAACCACTGGCCACATTGTGATTAATTTGCAGAATTTGGAAAAAGTGCACAAAGCTTATATGAGAAATCTACAGCACCACAGCTTACCCTGGCAAAACAACCTCATGTGCAGTTAAAACCTAGATGTATTGAATTTCACAAACATCTTAGAGTTCCACGACATATATAGATATATTCATCGAAGCACAGACCAAATGTATCTGACAAGGCCAATCAATAATTTGAATGACATATTATGAAGATGATCAATATAAATGGCAGACTCACAGGGAACTCTTGATGGGGGTTAGGGATGAGCAGGTAGTACATTATGCACTACATTCCTTGCCTAACAGTTTTAGTCCTCTTAGGACCAGTTACAACTCTCAAAAGGGAAACTGGACTCTAGATGAACTTATATCCATCTGTGTAGATGAGGAATCTAGGATCAAGGAAGAAAAGGAACCTGCTACAACCATTAACCTCATTGAGAAGCCTAAAAGGAAAAAGCCCCAGAATAAGCTCAAGCCTACCAAAGCCATAACTAAGAGTTCAACAGCTACAGTGGCCAAGGAAAACAGGCCATTCAGGTTCAAGTGCTACTTTTGCAACAGAGTAGGACAAATGAAAAAGGACTGCATTGGCTATAAGAACTGGTTAGCCAAAAAGGGTAAGATTTTTTCTAATACAGTTTTTTCCTTAGAAATTAATCTTATAAAGTTGAACCACAATCTTGGTGGATAGATTCGGCTCACCTATTCATATTACTAATTCTTTGCAGGGATTCATATAAGGAAGAGATCCAAAAAGTGATGAAGTGAACTATGTGTGAGCAATGGCATGAGAGTGGCAGTCAAGGCTATTGGAACCTTAAAGCTCGATTTAGGATTAGGAAAATTGTTAGTTTTGGACAATGTTTTTTATGTACCTTCCATGAGAAGGAATTGGTTTCAGTTTCTCTTTTAGTAAAATCTGGTTGTAGACTTGTTATGGAAAGTAATGGAATCTTATTTCTAAAAATTCTGTTCAAATTGGTTCTGGTGTTAGTATGAATGATTATTTACAGTTAAATTGTTCAATGGCTCAACAAGAAATTTTACTTGTTGAAAATACACCAAACAGTACTTGCACTTTAACAGGTGTTAAAGAACCAAACTAAATGAAAAGTCTGCATTTCATAGAAGACTCGGCCATGTTTCAAAAGAGAGACTGAAAATTTTGGTGAAAAACAACATCCTAAATGAACTTGATTTTTCTGATCTAACAGACTGTGTTGAATGCTTTAAGGGAAAAATAACTAATACTAGAAAGAAGACTGCATATAGAAGCCAAAATTTATTAGGACTCATACACACAGATATATGTGGACCATTTAGGCATCAAACTATCTGTGGGAATGTGTATTTATCACATTCATTGATGACTTTTCTAGATACAGTTATATTTATCTACTTTCAGAAAAGACACAAGCATTGAAAGCCTTTCAAATCTTTAAGTCTGAGGTAGAAAATCAACTAGAAAAGAAAATCAAAACAGTGAGGTCAGATAGAGGGGGAGAGTTCTATGGAAAGTACACTGAATCCGGCCCACACAAAGGGTCCATTTGCCTTGTTTTTGCAAGACAATAGAATTAAAGCTCAATACACAACACCCTATAATCCACAACAGAATGGTGTTGCAGAGAGAAAGAACAGGACTCTTTTGAACATGGTTAGATGCATGATGTGTACGACTGGTTTACCTAAATTTTTATGGGGTGAGGCTTTAAAAACTGCAAATTATATTTGCAATAGGACACTTAGCAAAGCCATAGAAAATACTACTTTTGAGCTTTGGTGTGGCAGGAAACCTAGTCATTCTCTCACTGCCATGTTTGGGGATGTCATGCAGAAGCTAGGATTTATAATCCAAGCTTGAATAAACTTGATCCCAAAATTGTTAGTTGCTATTTTATAGGTTATCCAGATAAATCTAAAGGTTATAAATTATATTCTACTCATCATTCACCTAGAATTTTTGAAACACATCAAGTAAAGTTTTTAAGTGAAAAAGTTCACAATACAAATTTTGAGGATTTAACTTCAGATTTTGAGGAAATTGTGTCAGATGAGAATATAAGTGTAGCATGATTGCCTTTAGAACAGGAAGTAACTGACCAAGTAACTGGTCATGTCAACTGGTCACGTAACTGACCATGTCACTGACCAAGTAACTGTACCTGGTCGAGTAACTGGCCAAGTAACTGACCATGTCACTGACCAAGTAACTGTACCTGGTCAAGTAACTGACCATGTAACTGGTCAAGTAACTGATCAAGTACCTGAACAAATCCCTGATGAAGAACCTCAAAATGCTCCAGTAGCTCAGCCTAGAAGATCACAGAGAGCAAGAAAACCAACTTATGGGGGGGAAGAGAGTGACTACATTGTTTATCTGCAAGAAGCAGAAATTGAAATGGACTGTGCAGAGGACAATGATCCAACTACATTTAATCAGGCCATTGGGAGTAGTGAATCACATCAGTGGCATCTAGCAATGGAAGCAGAAATTGATTCCATGAGCCAAAATGCAGTTTGGGAATTAGTTGAACCTGACCCAAACAGCCTATAGGTTGTAAATGGGTTTTCAAAACCAAAAGAGATGCAAATGGAAATATAGAGAGACATAAAGCAAGATTAGTTGCCAAGGGTTTTACACAGAAGGAGGGTATTGACTTTACTGAGACTTTTTCTCCAGTTTCCACAAAAGACTCATTTAGGATAATCATGGCTTTAGTGGCTCATTTTGATAGGGAGCTGCACCAGATGGATGTTAAAGCAGCTTTCTTGAATGGTGAACTAGATGAAGTGATTTATATGGGGCAGCCAGAAGGGTTTGTACAAGGTGGAAGTGAAAACTTAGTGTATAAGTTAAGAAAATCAATTTATGGCCTAAAACAAGCTTCTAGACAGTGGTACAAGAAATTTGATTATGTGATTTCTACTTTTGGATTTACAGAAAACCTTGTTGATGAGTGTGTTTATTTGAAGACAGTTGGGAACTATTTTATTTTCCTAGTCCTCTATGTGGATGATATACTCTTGGGTAACAGTAATATAAAACTACTCAAAGATACCAAGAGCTTTCTGTCAAAGAATTTTGACATGAAAGACTTAGGAGAAGCATCCTATGTACTAGGCATTGAGATTAAAAGAGATAGGGCACAGAGACGACTTGGTTTGTCTCAACAGAATTATGTTACCAAATTTTTAAAGAGATTTGGTATGGAGAAGTGTGCAGCTGGAGAAGTTCTCATGTCCAAAGGAGATAAGTTAACCAAGAAGCAAAGTCCCAATAGTGATGTTGAAAAGGAAAATATGGAGTCAAAGCCTTATGTTAGACTTGTAGGAAGTCTCATGTATGCACAAGTCTGCACTAGGCCGGACTTGTCTTTTGCAGTAGGGATTTTATCGAGATTCCAATTTAATCCAAGCCATGAGCATTGGGTAGCTGGGAAGAAAGTGTTGAGATACCTACAGAGAACTAAAAGCCACATGCTAGTTTATAGGCAAGTGGAGGATCTGAAACTCATTGGATTCTCAGACTCGGATTTTGCAGGGAATTATCCAGACTCTAAGAAGTCGACTTGTGGATATGTGTTCATGCTTACAGGAGGTGCTGTTGCTTGGAAAATCATGAAACAAACACTTGTTTCAACTTCTACTATGCAAGCTGAATTTATTGCAGTATATGAAACTGTGTGTGAAGGACTTTGGGTTAGGAATTTTCTTATGCAGACCAAAGTATTGAGTCACATTGTGGCAGACACACTTGTGATTTATTGTGACAATGAGGCTGCAGTTTTCTTTAGCAAGAACAGTAAAAGGTCAAATAATTCCAAGCATATTGATCTAAAGTATTACAGTGTTAGAGAAAGAGTAAAGCATGGTGAAATAGCTGTTTTGAGTATTGACACAAATTCACAGCTAGCAGATCCCTTCACCAAGGCATTGTCAGTGGTTGCATTCCAAAAGCATACAACAAGCATTGGAATTTTAGCTAATTTAGATGCTTAGGTTCAGTAGAGAGTTAGTCCAGTTGGAGCATTTAAAATTCTAAGGCTTTTTGAGTTCTTGTATTTTAGTTGTGATCTTTTATTTTTGGTTTATCACAACTTATTTGTAATGACAGTTTTTATTATCAATAAATTTTGAGGTATTTCCAGTTATGATTTTGCTGCAGCCTTATTGTTTTGTTTTGGAAATTATCATTTTGTTTTGAATATCATACTTGCTATCAGATGGCTTAAATCATGTACAGCATGATGTTAAGGTTCAAGCAATGTTTTAAGCCATCAGTGTTCAGAAAAATTGCTTGAGTTTCTGGTTTCAGAAACATACAGTAGGACCTAATATATGTTTACTTGTGATACACATTAACATATATTGTATCACTTCTGGTTTGACATATGTGAATTGCAGGAGCTTGTGTTTGTAGTTTTAAAACTCTGCATTTTTGTTAAAATGTATACTATTTCTTGCTCTGCATAAGTTACTATGATTTGACCATGTTGGAATGGATTTTCAATTTGAGTTTGTTATCTGGCGCTCACTTCAGTAAGTTAAATTAGTTTTGATATTTTCTTGTGCAAATCATCAAGCATGATATGTGTGAGTCCAAGGGGGAGATTGTTAAATCAAATATGGACTTAACACATATCATCATAAAGTACACTACTACAAAAAGGTCATCAGACGACGGTGGATTTCTGTTGTCTGATGACCAAGCTCACCGTGGTCTAAGTGAGTGTTGTGTGATTGAAAAATCAGACAACGGTGATTTCACCGTTGTGTGATAATAGTTTGCTCAACAGAAATACTTATTTCCGTTGTGTGAGTTC
>JANPXK010000852.1:0-21351 GCA_024704745.1 Rosa lucieae
GGGCTTTTGTAATCATATATCATTGGGACTTTAATGTACCCAGCAAAAATTTTTTTATACCCAGCCTAACAAAATTAACCAAATTATTCCAATATTATCCTTTATTTGAAAGAAAGAAAAAAAAAGTTTGCTGCATAGCCTGCACTTCATCGCTGAATTTCAGAAATTTTCTGTTAAACAAGAAACCAAATGAAGGTTTCTTTATTCAATTTTCAGTTTCTAACTTTCTACTCCTATATATTATTCTATATAAGAGAAGATTTGGTTGGGCTTCTTATCACTTTAATTTATATCTAGCAATGAGTATATCATCAATATTTACATATTCCTCCATTCTTCTTTGGAATGCATAAGCATCTAGTTCTTGGAAATTAATTCTAGTTCTCATATTGGAAGAGAAAACAGATGGCTCGTATTGGGGGAAAGGGTAGTGGGGATGCAGATGGCTGCAAGTTTTATGGGGAAGACGATGCACACTGCAAGTTCTTTTTTTTCCAGTTATTATTAATTGTTTAATGAAAGGGGCAAATATGGAAATTAGACAAATGTTTATTAGGGCTGGGTGTATAAAGATTTTTGCTGGGTACATATAGAAACACCCTATATAATTTTTGCTGAGATTCAACATCTCCAAATAAGAAACAAATTAGTAATTACCGAGTCGAGGGCACGTCCAATTTGTCTTTGTCTAACCTCGATATTCCATCCCTTGAGCCTTTCAAATAATGAAAATTTACGGATACACCCACTTGTACCAGTAACTTCCCTCTCAGGGGGCACCAACTGTAGCCATAAAATAATAATAATAATATAATAATAATAAATAATAAATAAATATAATAATGGAACACGGGGGCACCAATTGTAGCATGCTCATATACGTGCATGCACGCAGCCATGTACAATTAAAGAAAAAAACATGCACGCATCCACGTTTTTTTTTTAATTGAACATGGCTACGTGCATGTAACTTCCCTCTCAACATGCATTCTCATGTATACATGCACGCAGCCACATACGATTAAGAAATAAATAAAAAACATGAAGACAAAATAGAACAACAACATGAACTTCTATACACATAACTTTATAGCAATTCTTAGATATATTTAATCAAAACGATCATAACCAAACTCTTAGAGTGATGCTGACCTTTTCCACGTCAATCTGATGAAGAGGAAATCTGCCGGAAGTTGGAATGAAAAGGGAGTTTCCCCGACAGGAAACATCATAACTCTTGCTTGTCTCACTTTGTGTTTTTCCTCCAACTGAAAATGCGAAACAAATATACGTGTGAGATTATGAGTACATTGCTAGAAATTTCACACACACACACACACTCATATCCTTCTAGTAAGGATTTTTTCTTTGGTTATTTTAATGGATTAGACCTACTATTTAATCACATATCGGCATCTTAACTGTTCACTTTTTAGGTCTCTATGAGTAAATCACATTTTCAAGTTTTTAACCCAATTGATAATCGGTAAGGTACTAAACTAGATCAAATCAATGTACAAACCAAATATGTCCAACCTGAACCATAATGTTCGTAATGGTAAAATGGTAAATCACGATTATGAACAATTTAACGATAATCAATTTTTAGATACCTAAAAATTTGGTTATGGTCAAAATTTACATGAGTGATCTACTCATACAGACTTAAAAATGTAACGGCCAATTTTTTGAAAATGTGATCGAAACCAACAATCTTTAAAATAAAATATAAAAATAATCCCTCAGTAAAATGGTGTATATGTAGCATGTACACACATATAGATGGAGAGATAGGATTTAAGATAATCAACCCACCATTTTTATTATCTTCTCGCCTTCATCATCTGCGGGAAGATAAGAAATAGGAACCGCATTCTTTGATTCCTGTGGGAGATCTGCTCCTGATTCAAATATCTTCTTGGACTCGGATGTGGCATTCTGCGTAGAAAGAATAAATTTTTAATGTGAATACGAAGCTACGAGCATGTACCACATAAGTTAGAACCATGAAAAGACGTACCGCCACCAATCTTTTTATCGTTTGGTGAAGTTGCAAATGCAACTCATCTGCACCAGAGAGTACAGTGGCCATTTTATTTGTTTGTGTGAGAGAGAGAGAGAGAGAGAGTTTGTGTGTTTTTAGCAAATTAAAGCAGGAGGAACAAAGCAGTGAAAGAATCAAAGGAGAACTCTGGATTTTTATAGGGAAATACAAATTTAAACCTCGCTTCCTGAGAGAAGTCATGTACATGAACCAAACAGGTGCATGCAAAAACATTCACTTCCTTGCCAAATAAGAATGATGGTGTCACGAATGTGTAAGAAATCAAACTAGATATTTAAATTACAGTTTGAAAAGGTGGTCCATATTTATGTCTGAAATCCAATAATGAAAGGTTCCCTTATTAGACCATATATATATTCGCTTCATCTTGCTAACTTCAGCTATCTAATCTGGTATCTCTAGTAGTTCCACCCAAGGTTCAAAATCTCTGCGAATATCCGATATATCCCCCGATATCTCCTTTTTTCGACGGACCGATATATTTATGGGGTAAAATATCTTATCTGTCACCGTTCTCTGCGAAATTTCCCGACATCGTCAAATATCCCCGATATATTAGATATTTGCGATATATCCCGATAAAGTGAAGAAATATCTGTAAAATTGAGATAAAAAAAAAAAAAAAAAAACTCAGTAATTCTACGTTATAAAAATAAAAAATAATGATTATATATATAGACTACGTTATAGTACTTCTAAAAAAAATCAAACATATAATATATATATAAGTATATAACAAACTGCAACCGACAATTCTCTATTTTTCTTCTCCATTTTCTCCTCTTTTCTGTCGTCCCCTCCGGCCCTCCCCACCTTTTCTTCTCTTTTCAAATGGTTAATGTAGATTGTATGCTTTAGAGATGCAAAGGAATCATTTGGGTCAACCATAGCAAGAAAAACAAGAGAAACCAAAATACAGGTTTGTGGTATATCCGTATATGTAGACATTAAAACACACACATACACACACATATAATTTTTAATAGAAAATGTTGATCTATTATAGTAGTAACTCATTGTAGTAGCTTTACAACAGCTGATTGGTGGACACAATTTGGGTATTCTGCACCAAACATGCAGAAAATTGCAATGCTATTTTGGCACAAACGGCTTCTTCTTCTGCGTGTAAGAGAAATTGGAGTACATTTGCTATTATTCATACCAAGCAAAGGAACCGTTTGTCATATCAGAAGTTGGAAAAGCTTATATACTGCGACTACACATGAAGCTGCGGCTGCGAGATAAACAGGCAAAAGATAATGTGGTCAATGAAAACAACTATATAGATCTACTTCATGTTGCAAGCGAGCCGCTTGATAATGGCATTGATCCACTTCATGATTGGATTATGCCTGCACACCTCGATGATGAAGCTGGAAGACCTCTTCCACAAGTTGTAGAAACTGCAACTAATGCTAGAATCAACGTAGAGAGAGTCTTATCTGAAGAAGTTGTTAAAACCCAGAAGATAATTCAGATAGTGATGATGCGTGGGGTGGTACAGCAACTCCAGATAGTTCTGATGATGGTGGAGAAGGTAGAAGCGGAACAGGTGGTGGAGGTGAAAGATATGAATATGGACAATCTTCTGTGGATGAAAGGATTCCAATTTACCTGTGAAGGTAATTTTGATCATGCCACCCAAGATGAAGACCACGGAGTGAGAACAGCTGGTCATGGTGCTCAAGAAATACGCGATATGGGAGGAGGACTAGAGGTGCAACTGATGATCAAAGTACCCCCCATCTGATGTTTCTTTCCAATTGCCTTAAGTTTTGACTCTATCAGTTTTAGGCACAGAGCACAGTGGGATCTCAAATGAATCTCATGAAGGCAACAATCGATTTGGTTATGATGCTTATGGATATAATCAATATGGAGAAGTATATGATCAGTCATCTAGTTGGGTTCATCCTTATTATCCCCTTATAGGGGAAACAATCGGCAGCTCTAAAGAGATCTATAACTATCATGTTCATCACTACAATTCGCACTATGTGGGTCATATGTTTTGGTCTGATTATTGCATTTTTGTAGACCAGCGAGCGGCTTTTCAACCGCCTAGAGTCTCTTTTTGGATGTAGATGAAGTTTACATTCATATGTATTTATATGTAGTTCTAAATTTCTAATAAATTGACTTTTTTCAAAAACGATATTTTCGTACACTGTATCCCCGATATATCCGATATCTCCCTTTTTCAAAGTACCGATAGATATGAAAATACCGATAAAGCTTCTAGAACCTTTAGATACATAATTATCTTAATTTACATCTCATGCATGATTGGCATTTTGAATTTTGTCAACAAACCCCAAAATTACATTGCTATATATATAGAGGAGAAGAGAATTAACTACAATTAATTCTGCGTTGGGATATTTAAGTGGTATTATCAACAGATGGTTTCTTATTAGAGCATGTTTAGCAATGCTAGCTATTTTTTAGTCAAATTTTAGTCAAAGTAGCTGAAAAGTCATTTTAACTAGTCACTTTAGAAATACGACTGCATCAGTGTTATTATATTATTTATTTATTTTAAAAGAGGTTTAGAACCCAGCCAAGTTAGGAGTCTCATTTCCACGCTTGACTTATTATAAAGATTAAAAGAGTGTATAGAGGGGGACATAAAACTTTGACCTCTAGCCTCAGTACATAAATTCTCGTAGAGTATATTCCAGATAATCACAGGAGACTCATCTACACAAATATCATCAAGATAGCTTAAATACCAAGGAGACTCATTTATAGGATAATAACCAGTATTAGCCCTTAAGTTAATGCATTAGAACAATTAATTCCATGCACGTTCATATTTACATGCAAGCATTTTGATTAAAATATCAACTAAAATTTAAAATACTCATTCAATGGCTAAAGTTAAAAGTCATTTTGATTTTTGAGAGAATATCACAAATAGTCATTCAACTTTTACATGTCGACACTTTGGTCACTCACTTTTTAAATATATCACTTTGGTCATTCACATTTAACTCTATTAATCACTTTAGTCACCCTGTTAATTTTTTTTCATTAAAGAAACTTATTTCTCACAATATCAATGATATTTTTGTCCACCCAATTGTGAAAAATTGATAAGTCTGAATTGGAATGATTGGGAAGTAAGACAAAATGCTCATTCGGTGGACTAAAGTGAAAATAGAGTTAAAAGTGAGTGACCGAAGTGATATATTTAAAAAGTGAGTGACCAAAGTGTCAAACATGTAAAATTGAGTGATCATTTATAAAATTCTCCATTTTTTTTTTTTTAGATTTTGCACTACATATCATACATCAACTTTTAAGGCCTTTCTTAATAGTGTATGAGCTACTTGATTATTCCTCTTGCACACATGCTTCCATGAAACTATCACATTCTCTAATCAACTTATGAATTCAATCTAATACTCCCTCAATATCTCTGAAATCTAGAGATGTAGGCACTAATCTTCTAGTACATTAAGTTCGTCACCTGGAGTCACTAGTCATTCTACCCCAATGCATGTGCTTGCATTCAATCCATGCCTATGTGACAGCAGGTTTGACTAGACCCGTAAATGGAGCGGAATGACCTAAATCCGAATCCGTTTCGTAATAAAAATTTTCAACCCGATCCGCTTCGTTAACCCGGTGGATCATTGATAGCTCAATCCAAATCCATATCCGCCGGATTAACAGATACCCGATCCGCTAATCCGATCTGTTTATAATTACAAATATTTTTATTTAAAAATAGTAATATTAAATTTTGAGCTAATTAAAATAATTTTACCATCCTGAACTTTACACTTAAAATCGGTTGTGCCCCCCAAACTTCTAATTTGATCTTATGTGCCCTTGTACTCTCTAATTTGATCAATTATGGCCAATCCTTCACTAATCTATCAATTTATTCATATATTGTTGTCTACTCATACTAGTTTTTAGTCTTTAATCATGCAAGAAACACATTATTTACATGATCAAGGCTAAAAATTGAACCTAAGTGGGTGTGCATTGTCACTGATTTATTAGAGTATAAGGGCATGGGGGAATTTTTCGAACATTACCTGAACTAACGGTCACTGTGAATTAAGGTGCCTCGCTTTACACTAACTACACTTTGGTGCCTGGACTATAAAACCAACTACATTTAAATACATGACGTTAATTTTCCATTACGAGGAAGCCAACTGGTATATTTTCGGGGGTATAACAGTCCGTTCATGTTTTTCCTCCTGTTATTATACAGAGATGTTGCCAGCTCATCCTCTTTCCCTCCAAAACTTGAATCCCTCATACATATTAACGAATCCCTTTAATTTCCCTCCAAAAAACAGAGTTCCTGTTACTTGGTGTAATCAACTCCAGTATTGTTGACCATGGAAAAGATGCAATCTTGGGATGAAAATAAAATGATAAAAATTAGGAAACATTTCCATTCCAAACTGTGAAACCAATATATAATTACCGATGGCAATGACATTATTCAAAATCAAAACACCAATCTGTTACATAAAAGTTTATCAAAAGCATGGCATTTCAAAGTTAAAACCCTATAAAAAAAAAAGGAAAAAAGATGGAATTTAATGCCATCATAATAGAGTGTTTCACATGCCAATAAGCTTCAATTTGGTTTCATTCACCACAAAACATAGTTTTCTAATCAACAAACTTCAAGGTCTCCACAATATCCTTTGCACCTGGCTTTTTGGAACCTGAACAATCTGACTGCTTTGAGAAGATGCTGCAGCAAGATGGGCTGATTTTCTTATCTCTGGCTTGATCATTCGTGCCAGAATCTTGTACCTCTTGCCTGATGAAAATGGTCTAACTGATCCTCTCTGTGACATTGCAATACTCTAGGAATGTAACACACAATTGAATAAGCATTCAAACATGAAAATAAATGACATTTTAAGCTTACAACTTCAAAACTCATACACAATCATGGCCTACATGACTGTTTGGATGCACCACATTGTTGTTGCCTTGAGAAATCAAGAAATGTCACCTTCACCTTCAACATCTGCATTGACTCTGAAATTGACATTGAGGTTCACATTGACATTGACATCCTCAGTCCCCTGTTGATTGACATGGTTCTAAAACTGATAAAGCTTGAAAGTTTGATTCCTGGGTTGGCACTTGATCCTCAACTGCAGATTTCTATTGATCAGGCACATCATTTTCAACATTAGCTTCTACCACAGGTGGTTCAACATTTTCATTGGCACCCTGCAATCAGTTTCATTGCTCAATATTAGCAATCTAATCATACAATTGAACTCCCACAACAATTTATAAAATTCACAAAATTGTACCTGATTTCTTCTTGCACAAGTTCTCTTGTTATGTCCTTTCTTTCCACATACCTCATACTCCACTTGAGTATATTGGCTCCTTGGCAATTTTTCAGTTCCAGGAGCTGGTGGCTCTTCACCTACATTTAAAATCAATTAGTTTGGTCAAAAAAGTAATAGATTGACCTGCAATTGAACTATCACAAATGGGAAAATTACCTAGTTCCTTAGTCCTGGACCTTCCTGGTTGCCTTTTGTGCAGTGGTGATGCAATGGATCTCTCTATAACTTCACATTCAGCAACTCCAGGAATTGGTTGCAGCATCACCTCATATGCCTCCATAAATTTCTTGTAAGTGTACCATTCAGATACAAAATCTTATGGAGACCATTCCCTTGAGTAGATAGCTACAATTGCATGTCCACATAGGATTCTAGACATATCCCACCTTCTACATGTGTAGCTCTGCAAATCCAACTGACAGGACCCGCCCCAGATTTCACTCTGAAATCCGGAATGGCCCTGCGGGGCCCACCTTAGAAGAAATTCTACCAAAAATTTGGCGGAACTTCTCCTAAAAATGGACTGCCCAAAACCTGTAGAAAAACATTACACTTCTAAACCATCCATCCTTATTCTTCTGGAGCCACCCTGTTCCCCAAATCACAACATTCTCCAATTCACATTACACAATTCTCAACTTAGTAACATTAATTCCACAGTATAACAAAAGGTATAACAGAATAAAAAGTAAAGAGGGTAAATGATCAATAAATCCTACAATGCGGAAGCAATGACAACTATGCCTCAACTCCGTGTATGCCCGACCTCAACTAATCTAGCCTGCAAAATGGGCATTTGAAATCGAAGGGCCCAGGGGAAAAGTATTGAAAAACATGTTAGTGTGAGTGGACAAAAATAAATAATTAAGATGATTTAAATGAAGCAAACTTGAATACTTTTCCACTTATTTAAATTTATAAAACCTCTATGTATGCAACGTTTATAAAACATATTTCTTTAAACTCAAAATCTTGTGAAAACATACCAGCCCCGCTGGTTAAGAGAAATCGGACTAGCCCTGCTAGTCAAGTAATAATAGGATATGGGGAAGAAATATCACCATACGGGTAAAGGAGCCCCTTAGGCTCTACCCTCGACTGCCACTCACACATAGATTGTGTGAGGAGGAGAGCTAATAACCTCGAGTACCACTCACGTGAGGAGGAGAATAAATCACCTCGAAGTGAGGACGAGACACTAACCGAACGGCCCGAGTATGGTGAGGAAAACAATCGAAAACCAGTTACATCCATAAATCCATAAAGCTTCCCCAATATCTCACGAGAAAAATAAGTATATTCAAATGACGTGGCCCCGCACGCCAAAATATTATCAAATTCATAACAAATAGGCGAGAAATAATCGATAACTATAATTCCATTGAAAGTTTCATCTCCGATAATATCTCAGAATCTCAAAATCGACGAATAAAAATATAATATTAAATTCCGAAAATCACTTCGGAAAATAATTCGTCGAAAATCATATATATCATAATTTCAAGTAATAATCATATATGGAAGATAAACGTCGAAAGCTCAATAAAAATAAAAAAAATCACGAATCCATTTCCCAAATCATAATCGAGATAGAAAATCAATTTTCGAAGATCATCAATTCAAGTAAATCCATGAGATAAATAGATATCAAATTCCAAGATCAAATCATATGCTTGAAATGTAATATGATAATTAAATAGAGCATTAATTCGAGAAATAAACGCATGCATCACATTTTAAAATTAAAGTCTACTCACAGTATACGGCTAAGCTTGCCGTTTATTCGAAGTTTCCTCATGTGGTTCCTCTTCACATCCTGTACACAATTATATTCTGTAAACAACAATTCGACAAACAAATATAATTCTAATACGAAACCCGAAAACCCCATATAAACCAACATCTCCATTTCTCTCCGGATTTAAGCAAAACTTCACCACTAATATCAATCCATCGATTAAAGTATCCCATAGCGGAACAAGGGAAATCTGAGGGTCGGATTCCCAGAAATCGACATCCGAAACTCCAAACTTCAGAAATTCACAATCAATGTCAGACTTCTCCAAAATTTACCAAAATCACATATTCAACCTCTACAACAATTATAGGATTTAATAGGCTAAAAATCGAAGTAAGAAAATAGCCCTACGCGCCAACTACAGTGGCGGCGCGTGGGGTTCACGCACCACCGGCCATCACCTCCGATGGTCACCAAATTTTGGCAGCAACACCCTACTTATCAAGCCCAACATTTATCTCAACTACAACAAATTCCAATTTTACCTTGAAGTGCTTGAAATCGGCTGATGAAAATTTCCAGAAATTTCGAAACCCTAGAATCGGGTTTTTGCTTGATTCTTCCTCTACACTGCAAATTGATGCATGAAACTTGAGGGGAAAGATAAATGGCCCGAGGCACTCCCATTGGACTTGGTTTGGTGGCCGGAATTGGAAGAATTGACCGGAAACACTGAATTGCTACAGTGAGGGTTTTTGCTTTGAATTGGAGTTTCTGACCAAATCGCCGTAACCCACGATCACTAGTGTGTAGAGGAGGAAGAGGCGCTCCTAGGATGGCCGGTTGCACACCGTTTGGTGGCTGGACGGCGGTGAATCGAAGGGAAGAATGGAGAGGCCGACGGGGTAAGGAGGGAGAGATCGGGGAAGGAGAGAGAGAGAGAGAGAGAGTTACCGTGTGGGTTTCCGGAAATGGAAACCTACTGTGGTAACTTTCCATATATATACCCAATTTACCATAAACAGTAAATTCCGTATTTCACCCCTAACTTTTGCATACGAACTTCGATTTTTACATACCATATATGCACAGACTCGGTTTAAAGTCCTCTACGACTTTCCAGAAGAAAATTTTCTTAAATTTTGACCCGAACAAAAAGTCAACTTTTAGGGTCACTAAAAGTATCGAAACAAAGTAAAAAGTGAAAGTAATTGCTGTTTATCGTCAAATAACTAGTAAACCGGTAAATTGAGATACGGGACGTAACACCAACTGTACTGAATGCTAAGTAATCACTCCAATTTAATAGCTTACACCTCTGCCATGCAATTCAAATCTCCATTCACTTGACTCTACTGGCCTGTACTCAGTGGCCCAATCTGCATTTTTCTTCAACAATTTCTCTATTATGGGTCCTACCTTTGTCTTCCATCATGGTGCAGAGTTTCTTCTATTTTGCTAACCTAACCATACAAGAAAACCTTATTTCCTCCAAACATAGTATTATTGGCTTCTTCCTAGCATCAAGGATGCTCTTACTGAAGGACTCACTGTGATTGTTCAACAGAACATCACATTTCAGGAACTCATCAAAGTGAGACCTTGACCATGAACACTAGGCCTATTATTACACCATTGTCAAGCTATGAAGGAAACATTTGCCAAATCATTCATAGCTTTTGTGTACTATGTCATGGTACTTGCTCGTGTAATAACCCATAGCCTTTTCTTTAACTGCGGACCAGTATGGCCATCTGATTTGAAATTATTGTGCAAATGCCTCATACAATGCCTATGGTGTGAATGAGGAAATAGATCTTACAACCGAAAAGAAAACATTAGTAGGCAAACACTAGCATGTCAAGGAACGAGTTCAAATTCCAAGTCATGTTGAAATTACCTTGATGGCCTGTTCAAGCCCTTTCTGCTTGTCAGATATAAAAGCATAGTGCACAGAATGATGAATATCCAAGTCTTCTCTGAGAAAAGTGAGAAACCAAGTCTGGGAATCCCTGGTTTCTTGCTCAACTATGGCCCAAGTAATGGGGTAAATCTCATTGTTGTCATCTATACCAATTGCTGAAAGTAGCCGACCCTTGTGCACTCCTTTCATATGACAGCCATCCAACCTGATGATGGATCTGCATCCAGCCTTCCATCATTCTCTCATAACAGCAAAGAAAATGTAGATCCTCTTAACCCTTGTAACTTCACCATCCAGCTCAGTTTGAATCCAAACCGAGGTCCCCCAGATTTCTCTTCTTCAATTCATTAGCATAACTTTCCAACATATGTATTGATCTTCAATACTCCATGTGCCTACTTTAAAGCCCTTGCCTTAGCCTTATAGCACATATGATACCCACATCCATACCAAAATCCTTGTTAACTGCATTTGAATACCCTCTCTAGACCATTTATTATCTGCCATGAATTGGTCTTGTACTCTTCTGCTAAGAAAGTGGCATGTCAATTATAGACTTTATTCCCAATTGAAGAACACTGGGTGTTTAGGTTTGTATGTCCTAATCTGTAGTGTAGGATTATTCTCATCTGGGCTGCTAGCAATCTGGCATACAACTAAAACAGGCAACCTGGGCTAGTCTTATATCTGACCAAAACCTTATACTTTGTGTTTCTTGGGAATTGAAGCTCTTCTTGGTCAACACTGCATGCTTCCTCACTACATGCTGGAAGACATCAGAGTTGGGGAAAATCATTCCAAGCTCAAACCTAGGATTCTTTGTATCTATCTTTGCATTGAACTCCGGCCATCCCAAGAATCTATTCTTTCCCTTGACCCTAAAAGGTCCAGTATCCTCTCCCTTATCATTTGTATCATGAACACTATGCATTCCATCATAATCATCACCATCATCTGATATCTTGCCACCAACCCCATTTCTTCATATTCGAACACCTTGTTAGTGTCCCCATCAACATTCCTCTTAAACAGCTCTTTGTCTTCCTGATCATCCAAGTCATAATCTGAGTCCATAAAGACTTCATACTCTAGATCATCCGAATCAAATCTCTCTGAACTCCACTGTTGAGCAGGTGCAGCACTTGAACTCTCACCACCACTTCTGGTATTATATGCCCTCTTTAGCTCCTGCCTAGGCCTCCCTACTTTTCTTTTTGGTTGCTCAACAACCTTCTGCATGCTTGCCTTTATCCTTATCCTTGGTAGCCTTAGAAGTAGAAGCTTGCCTTAATTGACTACCACTTGGCTGTGGCTCCCTAATTAGAATTCCTGCACTTGGTCTTTATAAACTTGGCCCATCACTATTGACATTTCTTGGCCCATCCCTATTCACATTCCTTTGCCCACCTTTGTTGACATTTCTTGGCCCAGCTCTGTTGACATTTCTTGGCCCAGCTCTGTTGACATTCATTGGCCTACTCCTGTTCACATTCCTTGGCCTATCAAATGGTTGGCTGCTTCCACCTACATCTGGCCCAGGTCCAACCCCAGAACTTGGTTGGTTCACTTGAGCAAAGTTGAAAACATTTTCTAAATTCACCTCTTCCTCATCTACCAGTACTTCCTCATCATCTGTCAAGGGCAGGTCCTTAATAAAGTGACCGAAATACAGCAAGTGGTCAGGATCTCCATCGTTCTGTTCCAACTCCCATGGTGTGAAATGTATCCTTGGAGCTAAACAAACCATATAGAAATGTAAAACCTTCCTTCCAACTGGAATGAACTGTAACATGTCAACTGCATCTGCATCGTTCACTATAGGCAAGTACCCAATTCCTGGTTCAGACCCAGGTATTTTGAACCAATAAGCTATTAGGCCTTGGATGTAACCCAAATCAAAAGCCTAATAATTAAGCCCAGTAAAGGCAACCTTATTTGGGTCAACCCCATCCACATAAACAACTGGTTCACTTGTTCTGTACTCCCTATTCATACCACTTCTAAAATAGAATCTGCCTCCATGATGGATGACAACAATAAACATTCATGCCTGCGATCATAAAACATAATTTATTCATCAATAGAGCACTTTTTCAGTTTCATTGAATACTCCATCTAACATCACCTACCTATTTCGACGGCCCTAAATTGCAATCACCATTCAACAACTATCAGAAAACCATAAAAATCCCACCAACCTAGAAAGACTAATAACAATAATTTCAAAATTCAATTCAAACCCTATTTCCCCAAATGGAGTTGTTGTCTAATTAAAAAACTAGAACGCAAAAACCAGAAAACCATTGTATATGTACAGTACCCCAAAACCCTAGAAAGCCAAACTTTGACTCGCATAAACAAATCGATTCAGTGGACCACTAGCCACTCAAAAACACAATACACAGAGACAAAACCCTCAAAAGGAAACAGAGCACATTTTCCATACCTCCATATAAGTGTGTGATAGGAGCATTTTAATGTGACGTTTTAATTCTTATTTCCTCATATTTACTTAGTTATTTCCTTAAATAAATCTTTCTTGTTTAGGAAAGTTCCATCTTTAGAAAGTTTTTATTTTTAGTAATTTTAATAAAAGTTTTTATTTTCTAGGTACATTGGAATAAATGGAGCTGAAATGAGCTGAAATGAAGAAATGGAGTTTTCCTAGTCCGACTAGGAATCCCAGTCAACGCATGAATCCTGATGAGGTTAGGAAACCTGAAGGCATTAGGAGACCACCTGATGACGTGGGAGATATTTTGGGAGATTAAATCTGATTTTTGCATGGAAAATCAAGGAGATTACGTGGAGAATATCAAGGGAGAATTTCAAGGAAGAAAAGGTTCAAAACAAGTCTAGATTCGTTCCTCAATTCCCTCAAGATATGTTGGCTGAAATTAGAGAATAAAATCTGCAATTTTAATGTGAAAATCAAGAGAAAATCAAGGGGAGGATGTTAAGGATAAAGCCATGGAGAGATTTAAGGGAGAAAATGTCCAAAATGAGTCCGGATGCATTGTCTAGGTTCATGCCTAGATATTTGGCCGAAAATTATGAACAAAATCAGATTAAATCTTGGGAAAATCAGCAATAATATATTTGGAAAGATTATGGATTTATTTTGGAGCTTTTTGATTGGTTGAGTAACATGGCAGAGCTGACGTGACATTAATTCATTGGTTGGAGCTGTGTGGTGCAACCAGAAAATTCCTTAGAAATTAAATTCATGAAGCCTTGCCTTCCCCTATATAAACCCTCCTATGCTACAACAACACTCCACACACCTCTCTCACTCAGAAAATAAACATCAGAAAATCTAGTCTTCAGAAGCTCTGCGTCTCAACCAAGGAGGAGAAGAAGTCATGCAATACATCAAGATCCTAACCACCATCCACCCTTGTGTCGTCCCTAGAAGATTGCTTGCTTTCAAGGATCTTCAAGTTCTTTGTCTCAAGGCTTGTCATCCATCTTTCATGGTGTATTTCAAATTTTCTTTTCTTTTCCTTTGTTTGATTCGTAGAGTTATGAATTCTAGTTAACATGACGTTAAGGGCAAAGTTTAAAGCCCATTTTTATGTTTTGAAATAAAGTTGTGATTTTGTATGTTGATTTATATGTTGCTTATGTGAGATTGCTTAATTGATTTTGTTTTATAGAAAACTTTTATATGTATGTTCTTTGGTGGCCAACTTAGGATATATGCATGTAATTGGAGCTAGATTTAAGTAGTAAAGGCTTTGGACAAAAGTCGAAATCAATTAAGGAGGATTGCAAATAGGTGAACTTATTCATAACTAGGTTGTGCACTTTGGTTGACATCCTTTCTTTGTTCTTCATGCATTGAATGTGTTCTTGATTAGCTAGCTTTCTAGACTATGATTGCATGTTCAATAGGTTTAATTTAGGTGCTTTCACTTAGATTAAATATTGAAGGAAAGTAAAAAATGGGAAATCGTTTGCTTTCTAACGTTTCACATGGTCAACTTCTTTCTCATGACATAGAAGATCAACTATAGGAATTGTGATTGGATTTCATTCATATGATTGTGGTTTTGATCTTTGTTCCTTGCGTTCCACCCGTGTATATATGTTTTTACATTTTCTTTATTTTATTTATTTTATTTTTGATTTAATAATCCTAAAACCCCCTTTTGTTTGTTTTATTTTTGTAAATAATACTTTATACTTATTTTAATTCTTTAGTTGTTTTTGCAATTACAGGTGTACCCTCAATCCCGGCTAGAACGATCCTTACTTATTCTATACTGACTACATTTTGCAGGGTTAAATTACGCGCTTGCTTTAAGCGTAGCAGTGTGAATCTCCATCAAGCCTAAAATAACGCCAGTAATTCGCCATTCTTCAATAAATTAAGGAATGTTTCCTTCAGCAAAAAATCTCCTTTATTAGATACACAGATCTATTTTCCTCTATTCACTCTGCCTTATTCGCTGTACTCTTTGTTTTCTACAGACAAGTGAGGACAAAGGTAAGATTCGGTGTTGTTCAATTTTGAAAGGGAAGAGAAAAAGGTTGACTGAAAATGACCCCGGCTGCCTCTTAAGTATCAGATCAGGAAAGGGTTATTAGTCAAAATATAATTTTGCCCTCGTTTATTTCATAATGGCATAGCACATAACGGAAAAGTTAACGGCATGTATTGAAATGTAGTCGGGTTTTATAGTCCAGGTACCAAAATGTAGTAAGTGTAAAGTGAGGCATGTTAATTCACAGTGAGCTTTAGTTCATGTACTGTTCAAAAAAAAATTCCCTAAGGGCATATGTGATTAAATTAAAAGTTTGGGGGCACAAATGATTTTAGACATAAAGTTCAAGGCAATAAAATGAATTTAACTCTTAAATTTTTATCATGATTCCTCATAAAAGATTAATAAAATATTAAAATAACATGAAGAGTTTCGCCAAAAATAACTACATTATCAAAATATTCCTAAGAACAATAAACTAAGGTATCGAAAATACTAAATTTCCAAAGTATTCTTAATATTTTATATTTTATATATTTTAAATATATATATATATATAAAATAATATTTTATTATTATGAAAAATGATCGGATCAACATAAATCCGTGTTTGATCCGTTAAATAAACGGATTACCGGATCCGGATCATCGGGTCAAATTTTTTAATCCAAACCCGTTCAATAACCACAGATCCGGATCAAAATCTGCTCCATTTACAAGTCTAGGTTTGACCATCAACTTCCCAAACACATCCAGAACCACTACACCCAGACCTGCATAAACACACCCCCCCCCCCCCCCCCCCCCAAATCAATCAATAATTGACACTTGGATTAAAATTGGTTAACCATGTGCCTCAATTATATCATCTCCCCCTATGCAACATTCCATCAGCTTGCCATTCACAGCAGTAACAAGTTGTTGCGGTTTGAACCCTTTTTTTTCCATGATGAGCTTCATTCATATTATTTCAAATCCACCAGATGATTGTAACAAAAAGTTCTACTTCTTTTGGTTGTCTAGTAGCAACAACATCAACAACATAAAGAAGCAAATCACTAAATTAGCAAGATACGTACCTTATAAACACCGTTCAGCCAATTGAGTTCCCACATTTTTTAGCCAGAAAACACTTCCACAAAATTTGTATAACTTATTCCTGCAGATCACGACATCTACCACACCAAGTGTGAGGAGTAATATTGTGTTTGAACAAAAACTCAACCATAGAACACTCCCACAAACCATATGTCTTGAGTTCATTGTATTCAATTTAATCAGTTTCATGATTTGTATTTTTGGTCTAAAATGTGTTATGATCAGTATATATGTGACATTAATTGTGTAGTGACTCTTTCCATCACACTTTTGAATAAAGAGTTACAATAAAACCCTTATAAATGAATAATGTTGGCACTACGAAAAATTATTACTTTAGAGGGGTTATTATATAATCGATGAATGAATAATTTATTCATTTATCGATAAATGATTATTTATTACTTTAGAGAGAGTTCTAATGTATTCCTAGTTAAAGTATATAAAATAGTCTAATTCGATTAGGTTGTTTATCAAAGATAGTCAAGATCTAGATGACAATTATGCTATACCAAAATATTCTTCGAATGAGACATTTCAAGCAATGATAGCTTTGAATAACTACTTGCTACAAAATGAAAAATAATATACCAAATATGGTGTGTGCATTGCAATAAATTAAAGATGAAGTTCAATTCGGTTAAGACACAAAGAAAAAGCAAAGGACTATAAAATGATATTTTGAGAATTTGTTAAATTGAGAAAATATAAATTGTTAAAAGTGTTGTAGAGAAACTGAAATTGAGAGAAATTTGCTGTGTATTCTCATTGATAATAGGGGCCTCTTTATATAGAGGATTACAATGCATAGAGTTAGAATCATACGAGGAAAGATAATCTCTAGATTCTTCTAATTAAACCATATTACCACTAGGTCAAGTAACCTAGAGTTTGGGCCAAACACAAATAGAGATATCCTTAAACACTCCCTTTGTATTGTCCAAACGCGGTGCTTCTCTTGTTGCCTCGTTAAAAACCTTGCCGAGTAACAAAAACCCAGTGGGACAAAAATAACCTCAGTCGAAGGGGAAAAAGAGCACAACACACCCTTCACGATTCGAGACGAACATGTAGACATCTCCCCCTGATGTCTGTGCCTCCTCCTGATGACTACGATAATGGGAGTTCAGATAATTTCCTCAAGCCAATTCTTGCCACATGTTTCTCCAACGTGGATTTGGGAATGACTTAGTAAACAAGTCTGCCTCATTGTCCTCAGATCGAACCTGGTTCACTTTGATCTTGAGGAGCTTCTGTTGTTGCTGATTATAGAAGAATTTGGGCGATATGTGTTTGGTGTTGTCGCCTTTGATGTAGCCTTGCTTCATTTGTTCAATGCAAGCAGCATTATCCTCATAAATGCTCGTTGGCTCATCTGTGGTAGACTTCAAACCACAATTGCTTCGAACATGCGTAACTATGGATCGAAGCCATATACATTAACGAACTGCTTCGTGAAGAGCAATAATCTCTGCATGATTCGAAGAGGTAGCGACTAAGGTCTGCTTTGTAGACCTCCAAGATATGCGGTCTTTCCCATGTGAAAACATAACTAGTTTGGGAGCGACCTTTGTGTGGGTCAGAGAGATACCCAGCATAGCAAAACCTTCCAAAACACTTATATCGTTTTGGGTTGGGGAGAGGGAACGCAGTCCACCATGTGTAGCGTCCCTGGTACTTGATGGGTCCGAATCCATCATCTCTTTGTAGGGATAGAACAAGCCCATATCAATCGTACCACTTAGGTATCGAAAGATATCTTAGATCTTTAACACCAGTCCAATGACGTTGTGTTGGCGCAGAGCTATTTTAGCTAGCAAGTTCACAGCGAATGAGATATCCGGTCTTGTGCATTGTGCTAAGTACAATAATGCGCCTATTGCACTTAGATAGGGCACTTCTGCCTCTAGCACTTCTTCGTCGTCATCTATTGGAAGGAATGGATCCTTCTTTGGATCAAGACTACGGACGACCATTAGGGTGCTTGAACGCTTAATCTTGTCAGTGTTGAAACGCCTAAGCATCTTTTGGGTATAAGGCTGACTGATGAATCAGGATACCATCTTACGGTGCTCAAGTTCTAAACCGAGGCAAAACCGTGTTTTCCCAAGATCTTTCATTTCAAACTCGGATTTCAAGTGTTCAACAGTTTCCCTTAACTCTTTAAGGGTGCCAATTATGTTCATGTCATCAAAATAAACCGCTACTATTGCAAATCCGGAACTTGTCCTTTTTATGAACACACATGGCATAGTTCATTGTTGACGTATCCCTTTCCAATCAAGTAGTCACTTAGACGGTTATACCACATCCATCCGGATTGTTTCCATCCATATAGTGAGCGTTTCAATCTAATCGCAAACGCGCTCCGTGGTTTAGAGCCACTTGATTTGGGTAACTGAATTCCATCTGGAATCTTCATGTATATTTCCGTATCTAGATCCCCATATAGATACGTAGTAACCACATCCATAAGCTACATGTTAAGTTTTTCGGAAACTACCAAACTGGCAAGGTAGCGGAACGTTAATGACGTCCATTACAGGAGAATAGGTCTCCTCGTAGTCGATTCCAGGGCGTTGTGAGAAGCCTTGCGCCACTAAGGCGAGCTTTGTATCTTACAATCTCTTTTTTCTCATTACACTTTCTAACGAATACCCATTTGTGACCAACTGGTTTGGTGTTGGGCGGTATTGGTACAACTTTGCCAAATACCTTTCTTTTCGCTAGAGAATCAAGTTCTGCCTGGATCTCATCTTTCCATTTTGGCCAATCAGTCTACGTTGGCATTCATCAACGGAGCATGGTTTGATGTCATCGGTCTCAATAATCTCACGGCCACTGAATACGCGAATACATCATCAATGATGATGGAGTTTGTTTCCCACTCCCATGTACACTAGTGTAATTTACAGAGATCTCTACGTTCTCATGGATAGGTTCTGACATTGAGGCGTCCCCCAATGATGTCTCTGGACATAACCATAATCCGGAACATTCTCATGGGACGGATTTTGAGTATCGATGATTAAAGGATTTGTTGTGCATCATTCGCTCTCTTTCTAGGGCGAGTATCCTTCGAACCAATTGGTCTACCGAGCTTCCTTGCTGGGCCTGCGGCCATAGACGCCACATCATTGCCATGCTGGGCAATAGAGCCATCTCCTGGTGTCATAGGAGTGGCGTGATGTCCAGTATTTGGAACATCATCCTTGCAGGCACTTTGCAGCAGGTATGTGTGATCTCGTCACTTTGGCAACATCAGAAAACGCATCAGGCAGAGTATCTGCTACTTCTGGAGCTCGATTATTCTTCGCACTTCAAGTTCGGACTGTGCGGTACGGGGATCGAGATGAGACATAGTGGGGACAGACCACGACAATTCTGTCGTTCCTGTTGAACATCTGTGTTCTTATCTCCCCCTAATGATGGGAGACTATCTCATCAAAGTGACAATCCGCAAATCTAGCGGTAAAGAGATCGCCTGTCAAGGGTTCAAGGTAGCGGACAATGGTTGGAGATTCAAAGCCAACATAGATGCCCATTTTCGTTGTGGACCCATCTTAGTACGCTGTGGCGGCGTAATAGGCACATAGATACACACCCAAAAATGCGTAAATGAGAGATATCAGGCTCGTACCCAGTCACTAGCTGTAACGCAGAGTAGATTGGGTTGCAGTGGGTCGTAGAAGAACAGCGTTGCTGCATGCAATATTGCATATCCCCAAGCAGAACAGGGAGATTGGTGCGCATAACCAATGTCCGCTATCATTTGTAGTCGTTTGATAGCGGCTTCTGCGAGACCATTTTGGGTATGAACATGGGGAACTGGATGCTCTACATCAATCCCCAGTGACATGCAATAGTCATCGAACGTTTTCGATGTAAACTCCCCAGCATTATCAAGTCGAATGACTTGAATAGGATGGTCAGGGTAGTGAGCCCGTAGACGGATAATCTGGGCGAGGAGTTTAGCATAAGCAGCATTTCGAGTGGACAATAGCGCGACATGTGACCAGCGTGTCGACACATCAACCAATACCATAAAGTATTTAAAAGGTCCGCATGATGGTTGAATTGGTCCACATAGATCCCCTTGGATTCTCTGTAAGAACGGAATGAGTATTTTTGGATCCTTTGCATAGGACGGTCTCGGTCCTAATTTCTGAAGGAACAGGCTTTGCAAAATGAGCGAGGGGCCTTAGAAGCAACCAATGAGGATTTTGGTTGGCCTGAGCGTCTGTAGCGCTATTAGAAGCAAAGTGTGTGACTACATCTCCCATTATGGCGTTAGAGCCATGGAAATTGGTTGTGTATGGCGTCATGGCCACCAGGAGGAGCAACCATGGCGTCATGCTCATGGTTGGCCATTTATGGCGTCATCACTAGGGACAGGGGCGGCTTTCAGCGGCCCAAGACAGCAGCAGCGCCAGAAGCTGCAATTTTTTGCGGTCTTGCTAAGTCCTGGAATCAATTTTTGATTCTTGCTTCTTCTCATCTGAAGAAAGGATGCCCGTGTGAAGTTTTAATATACGGAGCATCATATCACGACCAGGATATCCTAGTCGGTCATGCCAAAGCAATATGTGTCGAATCCAAGAGATCTTCTCTTATGACATTATTGGATTCAATTGGTCGAATTGTAGTGACATAAAACCACTAGATTGACACATAAGCTTCTCTAAGATGCGCTT